>JAIUZE010049068.1:0-10083 GCA_022085475.1 Heliosperma pusillum
CTTCACAGCTATCGAGGAGCCAAGCCAAAACCTACGATGACGAAGTTGATCCCGTTAAACTTTCGGTGTGGTTACGAGAGATGGAGAAGAGTTTTTCTCTTTATGATGTCCTTGAAGAGGACAAGGTCCGTCTAGCTTCTCACTTCTTAGAGAAGGAAGCGGATCAGTGGTGGACTCTTTCAGGTCCTACTGCGAAGTTGGAGCCTAATTTTGGGTGGGCTCGTTTCCGTGAGCTCTTGGAAGCGAGGTTTTATCCCGATGAGTTGAGACAACAAAAGTTGAAGGAGTTCATGGATTTTAAACAAGGACTTCTTTCTGTTCAGGAGTTTACTACCCGGTTCAATGAGTTGGCTCATTACGCCACTCGACTTATTAGGGTAGAGGAAGACAAAGCTTTTTTTTATCTGGGAAAGCTTTCTCCCCAGATAAAGGGGAAGATCAGTAGAGGTTCTACTTCCTTTGTCTCGATCTATAATGATGCCATCTGGGCGGAGAGTTCTATCCGGGAGATTGCCGAGGAAGCTCGTGCTTCTTATGTTGCTCCTAATGCCTTTGGCAAGAGACCTTTATATCCTTCTTCCCGACCTTCTTTTTCTCCCTCTTTTTCAAACAAGAGGAGAAACTTCCAGAGTGGACCGGCTAATCAGAGAAACCGTTCCTTTGTTCCGAGCCACAACAACGACCTTAAAGGTCGTGTCTGCTTTACATGCAAGATGCATATTCATCCTGGTGTTGGTTGCTACAACAAGCCGTTTGTGTGCTTTATTTGTCAGAAGTCAGGGCACAAGGCGAATGTATGTCCTGAGAGGAAGGGTACGGTGTCTACACCGGTTATTTCTGGGAGACCTAAGGGTCGTATTTTTATTATGAGCCGTGCTGAGGCGGATGCCACCCGATCTTGTGACGGGTATGTTCTCGATTTATGAATTACCGTGTTTAATTTTATTTGACACGGGAGCTTCTTTATCTTTTATTTCCATGAGACGATCCGATAAGTTACCGCTTAAAGCTTCAGTAGGAGAAACTACTCCTATATCGTTACCATCCGGAGAAGTATTTTCATGTTCTTATCTTCATTCCGACATTCCAATATCCATAAATGGAGCTATTTTTCCGGCGAATCTTTTACGTTTTCCTCTTGAAGAGTTCGATATTATTTTGGGCATGGATTGGTTATCTACTTATCATGCTCGATTCGAGTGCCGTGATCAGAAAATTATTCTTAAAAGTCCTTTGGGTGCTCGTATTTCTTATCAAGGGGTTAGAAAACAAGCTAGTGTGAAGTTAATCTCAGCTATGAAAATGTTGAATGTTTTAAAGAAGGGTCATCAAGCATTTCTATGTGTAGTGACTACTTCCGATTCTTCTCTTCCTTCCTTAAAGGATGTTCCTATTGTTCGAGAATTTCCCGATGTATTTCCCGATGAATTACCCGGGATTGCTCCTGAAAGGGATGTCGAATTTTCTATTGATCTAGTTCCTGGAACTGGACCAATTGCCAAAGCTCCTTACCGTATGGCTCCTTCTGAATTGAAGGAGTTGAGAATTCAACTTGATGATTTGATAGAGAAAGGCTTTATAAGGCCTAGTGCTTCTCCTTGGGGTGCTCCCGTACTATTTGTCAAGAAGAAAGACGGTTCGATGCGGATGTGCATTGACTATCGTGAATTGAACCGTGTTACCATCAAAAAACAAATATCCTCTTCCTCGTATTAATGATCTTTTTGACCAGTTACGGGGTGCTTCTATTTTTTCAAAGATTGATCTTAGATCGGGTTATCATCAGATTCCCGTTCGGGAAGCAGATATTCCGAAGACTGCTTTCAGCTCGAGGTATGGTCATTTCGAATTCAATGTGATGCCATTCGGTTTGACTAACGCTCCCAGCTATATTCATGGATCAGATGAATCGTACCTTCCGGGAGTATCTTGATAAATGTGTGGTGGTATTCATTGATGACATTCTGATCTTTTCAAAATCTAAGGAAGAACATGCTATTCATCTTCGAACCATTTTGGTTGTTCTTCGACGCCAAAAGTGGTATGCTAAGTTCTCCAAATGTGAATTCTGGTTACCCGAGGTATCTTTCCTTGGTCATGTCATTTCCAAAGACGGTGTTATGGTCGATCCAGCTAAAATTGAGGCAGTTGTGGATTGGAAAAGTCCGAAAAATGTGTCCGAAATTCGGAGTTTCCTTGGTTTAGCGGGTTATTATCGTCGGTTTGTGAAAGGTTTTTCCAAATTAGCAAGACCGATGACTCAATTGCTAAAGAAGGAAGCGAAGTATACTTGGACCGATGAATGTGAAATTGCCTTCTTAGAATTGAAGAAGAGATTGACTACCGCACCGGTTTTAACTTTGCCAGATGATGAAGCTGATTATGATGTTTATTGTGATGCTTCAAAGCATGGTTTGGGATGTGTCTTGATGCAAAATAGAAAGGTTATTGCTTATGCTTCTCGACAACTCAGGGTTCATGAAGTGAATTATCCGACTCATGATCTTGAGTTAGCAGCTGTAGTACATGCCTTGAAAACTTGGAGACATTATCTTATTGGAGTTCATTGCCGAATTTACACCGATCATAAGAGCTTGAGGTGCATATTTACTCAGAAAGAATTGAACATGAGGCAGAGAAGATGGTTAGAGTTGGTGAATGATTATGATGCTGAGTTGATTTATCACGAGGGAAAAGCAAATGTCGTGGCAGATGCTTTGAGTAGAAAGACTAGTCATTCATTAAATGCTCTTGGTACTTTACCTGATGAACTAGTAACTGAATTTCAGAAGCTTCAGATACAGTTTGTTGGGAAAGGGTTTGATTATCTTGTTCTTTAACCGCGGAACCGTGATTTTTTAATCGGTGAGATTCGTACTCTTGTTTAACCGGAGGATGCGACTTTTTATCCGCCATTTCGAGCAAAATATCACTTGGCAAGCTAAAGATGTGGTTGGTGGATAATGAAGGGCTACCTTCGTTACCATGGTCGAAAGTATGTTCCGAGAAGTGCCGAGTTGAGGAAGAGAATACTTGATGAAGCTCACCTTTCTCCTTATTCTATTCATCCGGGTGGCGACAAAATGTATAAAGATTTGAGACCACAATTCTGGTGGCCTAGGATGAAGATGGAAGTGAAGGAGTATGTTAGTAGATGTCTTACTTGTCAGAAGGTGAAGATTGATCATCAAAGACCCGGAGGTTTGCTTCAACCTTTGGAAATTCCTATGTGGAAATGGGAGTCTATTTCTATGGACTTCGTGATGGCTTTACCTAATACTTCTAGTGGAAAGAATGCAATCTGGGTTATTGTAGATCGTCTAACCAAGTGTGCCAGATTCGTGCCTATCAATGAAACTTGGAGGATAGAGGTTTTAGCAGGTGCTTATGTGAAAGAGATAGTACGCTACCATGGAGTTCCTAAGAGTATAGTTTCAGATCGTGATCCGAGATTCAGTTCCCGATTCTGGACAGCATTGCAAGAAGCCATGGGTAGTAAATTGTTGATGAGCACTGCTTTTCATGCCGCTACAGATGGTCAAACTGAGAGAACGATCCAAACTTTAGAAGATCTTCTTCGGTCTTGTGCTTTAGACTTTCATACATCTTGGGAGAAGTGTTTGCCTTTGGTGGAATTTTCTTATAACAATAGTTATCATGCATCTATCAAGATGTCACCTTATGAGGCTTTATACGGTAGGAAATGCCGTAGTCCTGTTTGTTGGGATCAAGTACAAGATGATCATATGTTGAGTTCCGACATTGTTACTGAAACGATCGATCAAGTTCAAGTCATTCGTGAACGAATGAAGGCCGCTCAAGATAGACAAAAATCCTATGCCGATGTTCGTCGTCGACCGCTTGAGTTTGATGTTGAGGACCGTGTATTCCTTAAAGTATCACCAATGAAGGGAGTGAAACGGTTTGGAGTGAAAGGGAAGTTGAGTCCTAAATATATTGGACCTTTTCGTGTACTTAAAAGAGTTGGTCCTGTTGCTTATCGTTTGGAATTACCTCCGAACTTGAGCAAAGTTCATGATGTATTCCATGTTTCTCAGTTGAAGAAGTATATCAGTGATCCGAGTCATATTATTCAAGAAGAAGTGTTGGACTTGGAACCTAATTTGGCTTTGGAAGAAAGGCCGATTCGTATACTTGAAAGGGCTAACAAACAACTCCGAAACAAGGTGGTGCCTTTAGTTCGGATCCTTTGGCGTTGTGGAATCGTCGAATCAGAAACTTGGGAACCTGAAGCTAAAATGTTAGCTAAATATCCCGAGCTCTTTGCTTAAGGTAAATTTCTTCCTTTCTTTCTTTCTTCTTCCTATTCGATTTATTCTTTCGAAGATTCCGTTCTTTCTATCGATATTCTTAACTGCTGACGAGAACCTGCCGTGCCGTAGATAAGATCCTATATTTTACTACAAGTATATTTTTAACAGTTTTGAAATAGACCTACATATATGTTACGTTCCTTCTTCTAAGTTTCGAGGACGAAACTTTTTAAAAGGAGGGGTGATTGTAACAACCCGAAAAGTGGCCGATTTTTCTAGTAAAAATATTTACTAACACTTTTCAGTACAACTTAAGTTCTTAAAATAGGAATTTTTTTTCGGAGTCGTATTTTGAAATTCCGCGTTCGTATTTGGAATTTTTGAGAGATTTCATGAAAAGACCGTTTTTGGTCGTCTTTGACTTTTCTTGACTTTTAAATCGTCTTTGACTTTTTCTTGACTTTTTAAAGTTGTTATTTACTTTTCTTGGCTTTTAAAGTCGTCTTAAACTTTTCTGAACTTTTAAGTCATTTTTGACTTTTCCCGACTTTTTAGTCGATTTTGACTTTCGTTGATTTTTTTCCCGACTCGCTTTACAAGTTTGAAGACCGAAATTTTATTTAAAAAAATTATATTTTTGATTTATTTTTATTTTTATTTATTATGATTTATCATAATTTAATATAATTATTTTGAATTTATTTGGAATTTAAAGAATAACTTTTACGGTTTTTAACCGAACGTCATTTAACTATTCCCGACGCATCGTAAAGCGCGCAACAAATCGAAACTCGACTTTGGCATGAGTCACGCGGCCATGTCATCGTTTTCCACTCACGATTGGATATTTTAATTGATTCGATTAAAATAATACAAATATCTTAGATATTTGTTACTTTATCGATCCGTCACGAGATTAACGCAATCGAGCAAAAACAAGACCCGCAAGCACATAACCACACGGCTCATTTTCCTCTTAATAGCCCTGATAATGTTTTCATTTCCTTTTGATTAATATATCATAATATCTAGTATTTAATTACTTTATCGATCAGTTAACGAGAATTAACGCAAAACGCTCGAAATCCGTACCCGACCAGTCTCAACATCACACTGCTCCCTTACCCACTCTTAAGGCCTGATATTTCATTATTTTTGCATTTCAATACATAATATCTGATATGTTACTTATCGTAAATTATATTTAATCATTTACCGTAAATAATAAATTAACGCGAGTCATTACGGAACACAATTTCAAAACTCGACAACACACCTTTAATTGGTCCTATAACTCATCGGCCACCCACTCCACTTTACTCACCAACACTTGTCATCTTCAACAAATCATAATAAAGATCAAAACCTCACTTTATTTAATCGTTCTTTCTGTTCTTCATCGTTCATCAATCGTTCTTTCATCGTTCTTGAGCAAAACCTTCATAAAATCTTCGTTTCTTAATTAAATCCATCCTAATTTATATTTCTAGACTCTCCTCGTCGCTCCTCATCTTCACGTACGGTTATATTTCAATTCCGTCAAGATCATTTTCAACACTTTAATTATGGAAATTCATATTTTTAGTTCTAATAATGTTTTTCTTGTTATTTCTTATAGGGGAAGATTTTGAAGACGAGTTTGGAGACTCGTATATTTTTGGGTGAAGATTAGTATAAGGGTTCTTATTATATATACTTCTTATTATTTTGGTGCTAATTGTTTTGCTAGCTAAGGTAACAATTCCGTTTTACTCGACGAATAAATGTCACATAGGTTTTTAGTTTTTGGCTCATGTTTTAGTATGTATGAGTTTAAGTTGTACCATAGCCTTTAGTTTTGTTTCTTTTGACTTTGGTTCATCTTTATTTTTTGTTCATATTTTTATGATTTATGGATTTTTAGTTAGTAATATGCTAAGGAGTGTTATTATTATGTTTTATGAATTTTTATGATTTTTATGATTTTGTATGAATTTATAATATGTTTAGTGTTCTTGGTAATTTTTGATGATTTTCCATAAGTTATGATTGTTATGATTTTGTATGAATTTATAACATGTTTAGTGTTCTTGGTAAATTTTGATGATTTTCCATAAGTTATGATTTTTATGATGTTGTATAAATTTTGATGATTTTTACTAAGTATGATTTTTAAGTTGTCTAGGAAAATTTTAATAAGTTTAAAGTTCTTGATGAATTTTGATGATTTTCATAATAATGATTTTTGTATGATGATGGTTAGATTGGTTGTTAAAATGGTTGTTTGATGATTAAAGCATGTTGGAAATAATTTGGTTAATGTTGTTGTTTGGGAACCGTGTAGAGGGGAGGTGAACCGGACCAACCAGACCGGTCCAGGCCGGTTCATACCCGGTCTGGGTTGGTCCATGGTGGGTCCGGGTTTTGGTCTTTGGGTTGTGTCGATGGTTGATTGATTGGTTGTTGTTTTGACGGTTTTTAAATATGTTAAAGCATGCGGGAAATATTAGGAAACGGTTTTTAGTAAAATCGAATCAAAGGCCAAAACAGCCCAATTCTGTCCGTGAGGCCCAAAACAGGCCCATGTGGGTCCGGCCCAGTTCAGCCCGTGGGTCCCACCTTGGGACTCGTGTCTGTTTTTGAGTTATCGTCATTTTTATCGTGTTTTGTAATATTTAGCAAGTGGGAAATGTTAATAAGTAAAATATTTAAATTAAAAAGGTTTTTCATAAAATTATTATTTCTCACCTGTTAGAAATTATAAGACGGGATCGTAGTTTAATTGGATATCAGTTAAGTCAAACGGGGTTCTGGTATGTTATAATAATTCACATGTTAGAAGTAAATAAAATAACATGTATTGAATATGTTGATTTTTATGTTTAAGTCTATGTGATAAAGACTCTGTTTCTAGCCGGTTTGATCCAACGGGTTTGGACAAACTAAGATCTAGTCAGCCCCGATTTGACTGATGACCCGTCGCGGGACTCGGGTCAGGGATTTGTCTTCAAGTAAAGTTGTATTTAATTATGGAATTAGCCTTAATAGATATGAGGCGATATGATATTTGAATATGATTTATTTGCAATTAGTCACATGATAGGATGTTTTCCCGTGACTGTTTGATTATATGGTTGGTGTCGTGTTGACTACGTACCCATAGAGAATTATGAATATATGGCGTCTTGACCATTCTAATTCTAAATGAGTAGCTTGGACCATGACATTGATAGGCAAGTACTGTCTTTAACGAGTATATGTTCACCTGATGATAGCTTTTGTGTCTCGGCTTGGTGGGTTTATATCCAAGTCGGGGCATGGCTGCCTAGTTTCACTTTGGAAATGGAGCCAGCTTAAGTACTAGCCATCTCTGCTTAGGGGGTCGCCTAGTAGAGTTTCTCATAGACGGTTATGTCATGGGACGGGGAACGGAATAGCTGTTGTCGCTAGGTCTGATCAGTCTAGGACTAGGATGTGTTTTCCTACCTTGTGGTATAGCCTCGAGTTATCAAAGTAGACTAATCGCCGTACTAAGTAACTTATTCTGTTTGTAACTATTGGTCTTCATGTAATGTATGATTCGAGAGTTCTAGAAGGTGAGATGCAAGCCGGCTAGATTGCTAGAAGTTTGGAATAACGGTTGTTAACTAACTGATTCACATGATTACATGTTGATTGGGTTTGAGTTGGATCAGGCCATGTTACATGGTAACCCGCTGGCCAGCATACCAGCTTCCCCTACCTCGAGTTATATTTTATTATCGGATTCACATGATATAGCTTGTCATATGATAGTTAATGTTTAGTTTAACTGTTTCTACATGAAACCATATCATATATGTTTAAGTTTCGTATTTTCCATATACATTGCTTTTATGTTATTCATGTTTCATTAAACTCGACATTTCGTGGCTGGGAGAACTCGGAGTTACCCCCCACTGACTGTGGCTTCCGTGTTTATATTTAATGCGGTCGAACAGGTGGTGATGCATATTTTGGGTACATTGACGAGCTAGCGAGCGAAGTATTTACCTTGGACCTATATTCGGTTCATAGTTTGTATATTATTAGACACTCTTTTATTTCCGTATTTATACGGGAGATATGTCTCCCGTCTTGTATATTTCTTTTGTAGAATTTTATTACCGTTTTGTAATGACCTTTTTTATTTTATGACACCTTCGTTTTGTACTATCTTATTTTCTTTTCATGTAATTGAAATAAGTTTTTTCTTTCCGCAATTTGAAGTGTCACATTTACCTTTTTATGAGTGTAACTTTAGTCTAACGAGTGTAACGTCAACCCTTATTTTTGCAACTTTAACCCAAAATGTGATTTCCACTATATAAATTTCAATTTTTGTAACTTTAAGACAATTTATATGATTTTAACCTTTTTATGAATATAACTTATTCTTTACGAGTGTAACTTCAAAACTTATTTGCGTAAGTTTAATTTTAAGACATATGTGTGTAACTTTAAGACATGTTTGAGTAACTTCACTCATTATTTGGGTAACTTCAGTCATTAATACTAATGTTATTGAATATTTTAATTTTTTTTTTTTCAGATCTGAGATGTTGTTGGTGTGGTGGTTTTTTTTTTTTTCAGATCTGGAATGGTGGTGGTGGTTTATTTTTTTTTCCTTGAAACGATGGTGGAGTTTTTTTTTGTCAGATCTTGAAATATGAAGGGAGATGGGTTGTTTTTTTAATTTAGACATGTTTTTTTTTTCTTTTTTTCATACTAAAATGGTGGTGGTTGTGGTGTTTTTTTTCTCTCTTTTTTACAAATCTGAAATGATGGTGAATAGGTGGAAGGAGTGAAACACCCGCAACCGTGGCCTATTTTATTTTAATAATATTAAATTATTATTAGTTAGCTAAATTTTAGATTTAATTTATATCTTGGTTTTCCGTGTCTCATTTGGCAAATCTGAGTCCGTAATTGGACTCTACTCGGAATTTGATGTGAGTCGGACTTCATACTTCACATTGGGTCTTTTCCTAACTCCTATTCACTCAATTTGGCCCAAACTTCCTCACTTTACTACTCAATTGTCAGCTCACTTCACTCATCTCCCTCACCAAAACACCCACCATAAACCCTACCTCCATTGTTGAGACATCAAAAACCTTCAAACACTCATATCATCATATCTTCCTCATTTCTTACCCAAATTCACTAAATTTTAGCTTATTCTTCCTGATTTCTTCTTCTCTTTTTAATAAGGTAATAAAAATCCCGTCTTTGTCACTTTCGTTTTCTCATCTTTTTCTCAAGGTGAAATAGTCATCTTTTTATATTAATTTTTAGGAGGAGACCTCCAAGATCCGGACCGAGACTACTTTCTCGTGGAAGAAGAAGAATGAAACTAATTTGGGACGCTAAAAGGTAACGGTGAAGGGTTACTCGATATCTTTATGTGTTTTAGGTGTTAATTGTAGCATTTGCTTGTGAAAGATGAGTTCTTGTGTAGATAATAGTATATATCTATGACTACAATATATTTAATTGTTGAATTGCATATTGTATGTCCCAATTTGATAGAAAATTGGTGGTGTTTATAATGAATTACCTATTTGTTGCTTAAACTTGTATTTAAGTCTTGAATGATAACTTAATTATACATTTAATGTCATATGGAATGTTCTGATGCTCATATGTTATGCTAAGTTGTGATTTATGATTGTTTATGTTGATAATTACAAATGGGTAAGAATTTGTTTGGCTTAAACTTGAAGTTTGGATGAATTTTGGCTTGAACCCTTACGGATTTGAATAGAACCCGGACAGGTTTGAGCCTTAAACACGAGCAGGACACTTTTAA
>JAIUZE010049071.1:0-12054 GCA_022085475.1 Heliosperma pusillum
TTACACTGTTAGGAGTTACATCATTTAAACAACAGAGTTACAGGTTATTTTAAGTTTCACATTTATTTAATAAAGTTACAAAGTTAAAACGTCAAAGTTACAGAATTAAAACTTCAAAGTTAAACTTTTAACATACATTTAAACATACAACCCCAAAGTTACACATAATTTGAAAGTTACATTTATAACCAATAAAAGTTATATTTTCAACTCTTGAAAGTTACACTGTTAGGAGTTACATCATTTTAACAAAAGAGTTACAGGTTATTTTAAGTTTCACATATATTTAATAAAGTTACAGAATTAAAACTTCAAAGTTACAGATTATATCAAAGTTACACTTACAAGTTACACTGTTAGGAGTTACATCATTTAAACGACAGAGTTACAGGTTATTTTAAGTTTCACATTTATTTAATAAAGTTACAGAGTTAAAACGTCAAAGTTGCAGAATTAAAACTTCAAAGTTAAACTTTTAACATACATTTAAACATACAAACACTATAATATAATATTTCTTCATGCATAACCACCACTTTACAAACATTATTAACTGTTCAAAGTTACACACCCAATGGCAAAGTTACATTTTCAAAGTTACACAATCCCAATAAAAGTTACACAATAAAACTCTTCAAAGTTACACAATTCCAATGGCAAAGTTACACATAATTTGAAAGTTACATTTATTACCAATAAAAGTTACATTTGCAACTCTTGCAAGTTACACTGTTAGGAGTTACATCATTTAAACAACAGAGTTACAGGTTATTTTAAGTTTCACATTTATTTAATAAAGTTACAAAGTTAAAACGTCAAAGTTACAGAATTAAAACTTCAAAGTTAAACTTTTAACATACATTTAAACACACAACCCCAAAGTTACACATAATTTGAAAGTTACATTTATAACCAATAAAAGTTATATTTTCAACTCTTGAAAGTTACACTGTTAGGAGTTACATCATTTTAACAAAAGAGTTACAGGTTATTTTAAGTTTCACATATATTTAATAAAGTTACAGAATTAAAACTTCAAAGTTACAGATTATATCAAAGTTACACTTACAAGTTACACTGTTAGGAGTTACATCATTTAAACGACAGAGTTACAGGTTATTTTAAGTTTCACATTTATTTAATAAAGTTACAGAGTTAAAACGTCAAAGTTGCAGAATCAAAACTTCAAAGTTAAACTTTTAACATACATTTAAACATACAAACACTATAATATAATATTTCTTCATGCATAAACACCACTTTACAAACATTTAAAAGTCTAAATTTGTGACGGTCCTGTTCAGGAAGTGTAACTCTATTGCATTTAAATGTGTAACTTTATGAACATTCCAGGTTCACTAGTTACACCTCCATACACATTACAATTGAACTGGTACTATAAGATGAATTCAAGCTATATATACGACCAGATACATGCAGTACACTCAATATCAAAAAATACTATGCCCTAACATATTAAAAAAATCAAAATCAAACTGTGAAACAACAAAAAGTCATGAGAAACTGACGTTCATAAAAGTAAATCGAAATTCTTACCATGAATGACTTTCATAACATCCATTACAAATACGAATATTAATTAATCAACGTGAAATCTTTGGCCTGTGAAAGAGTGGTGTATGAAGAATTGAATTTATTTGTATGGCTTAAAATATAGAGATAATTTGATTTCTAGAGAGATTTCTATAGAGAAATAGAGAAATATGGAAAATGGAGAGCGTTTGATTTGGCAGACAAGTGAAAGAGTGGTGTGTGAAGGAAGCAATATGAAAACTGATGAAATGATTTGTACGTTGGGTATTGTCTTTAGCCGATAGTAAACAAGTACCCTAATCAGCTTTGGGAAGAACAATTCCACTACATGCAACCTCTCACCTAATATAACCATTTTCCTTTTTTTTTCCTCACCCTAAAGATCCTACTTTCTGCTTTAATCTCATCCATCCATCCACTAGAGAAATATGGAAAATGGCGGCTATGACTGGTGATGTGGTGTCAGAGTAGGACTCGTGATGTTGTACTGTTAGCCCATGTGTTGATACTGTTAGTGGTGGTGTGATTTTAGTTGTGTTGTGGTGGTCGGCAAAGGTGAGGGATTGTATGGTGGTGCTTGGTGGCGGCGGCAAAGGTGAGGGATATGTGGTTTTAGTCGATCGTGGCACATCATTGGTGACGAAATGGTGTTAGCATTAGGTGGTAGTGAAGTTACGGTGGTCCTCGATGCTGGTGAAAGGCCGGTGGCTGTGGTGGTACGGTGGTTGATGGTAGTGGTGGCGCAGTTTGGGGTGGATACATGTAGTAGTGTCACTGGATACATGTATCAACACTGCTAGATACATGTATAATTTGTGTATCTAGTCGTACTGACATGTGTATCTGACAGTATTTCTTTGTGTATCTAGCTAGTTCGTACAGTTCGCACTGAACTCTAGTTCGCACAGGATCTCGACCCTATATATATATATATATATATATATATATATATATATATATATATATATAGAGTCAGGTTCAGGTAAGTCCCTTTATTTAGGTGAGTTCCTAAGTCCTAATCTAAGCCATTAGATTTTACAAGAGATTGAGGGATGAGATTAGAAGCATTAATACACTCACCTACTACTAACTAAGGCTAATTTGAATTTCTGAAATTTTAGAACAAGTTTTTATCACTGTATCACAAATTTATGTAACTTTAGTTTTTTACGAATGTAACTTTAGCCTTTTAAGGTGTAACTTTATATTAATTTAGTCATTTTCGAGTGTAACTTCAGCCTTTAATGGTGTAACTTTATGCTAATATAGTTCATTTTATATATTAATTTGGATTTATGTAATTTTAAGAAAAGTTTTATGTAACTTTGGTATTTTAAACTGTAACTCCAATATTTTACGAGCGTAACATCTAAGGCCATTTTGTATATAAAAATTTGAAATTATGTAACATAAGGTAATTTTGAATATATAAATTTGATTTTATGCCATTTCATGTAACTTTAGTACAAATTTATGTAACTTTAATAAAAAATTATGTACCTTTAGTCAAATTTTTTGTAACTTTAGTCAAATGTTGTATAACTTTTAGCCAAATTTTATGTAACTTTTAGCCAAATTTTATGTAACTTTAGTCCTATTACATAATTTTGGTACTTTTACTGGGTAACTTTAGTCCAAGATGATGTAACTACACCACCAACAGGCCACCACCACCGTCCACCTACCTACAACCCACCAAACTGCCAGCCCGACTCCTCTCTATGCCGCCACCGCCAACAACCACTTCACCACCACACGACCACCCACGCTTCACCAACCACCACCACTTTCCAGATCTGGAAAAAAAAGACTCATAATTTATTCACTCTTCCCCCTTCAAACCGAGGAGGAGGAGGCATGAGGTGAGCCGAGGGAGTTGGCGGCAGGAGGAAGAGAGGCGGCCGTAGTTGCAGGCCGTAGGCCGTTGGTGGTGGTAGCCGTGGTCACAGAAAGATGGAGGAGGGACGAGCGGCAAATGGAGATGAGGAAGGTCGGAGGAGGACGAACGGCGTGGTGGAGAGCGGCGTGGTGGAGGCAGGAGGATGAGCTGAGGGAGGGAGGAGGGATGTCGTGGTCGCCAAGGGAGGAGCCAGGTGGTGGCCTGGTGGCAGCGGGGAGATGGGTGGTGGAAAGGGAACTTTAGAGAGATGAGTGGAAGAGAGAGAAATTAGGGAAAAAGTGGGTAGTTGTTGTGAGACTGATTAGGGTTTGGTTAGTTGAGAGCTTTTATATCCTCCTCCGACCTTCCTCATCTCCATTTGCCGCTCGTCCCTCCTCCATCTTTCTGTGACCACGGCTACCACCACCAACGGCCTACGGCCTGCAACTACGGCCGCCTCTCTTCCTCCTGCCGCCAACTCCCTCGGCTCCCCTCATGCCGCCTCCTCCTCGGTTTGAAGGGGGAAGAGTGAATAAATTATGAGTCTTTTTTTTCCAGATCTGGAAAGTGATGGTGGTTGGTGAAGCGTGGGTGGTCGTGTGGTGGTGAAGTGGTTGTTGGCGGTGGCGGCATAGAGAGGAGTCGGGCTGGCAGTTTGGTGGGTTGTAGGTAGGTGGACGGTGGTGGTGGCCTGTTGGTGGTGTAGTTACATCATCTTGGACTAAAGTTACCCAGTAAAAGTACCAAAATTATGTAATAGGACTAAAGTTACATAAAATTTGGCTAAAAGTTACATAAAATTTGGCTAAAAGTTATACAACATTTGACTAAAGTTACAAAAAATTTGACTAAAGGTACATAATTTTTTATTAAAGTTACATAAATTTGTACTAAAGTTACATGAAATGGCATAAAATCAAATTTATATATTCAAAATTACCTTATGTTACATAATTTCAAATTTTTATATACAAAATGGCCTTAGATGTTACGCTCGTAAAATATTGGAGTTACAGTTTAAAATACCAAAGTTACATAAAACTTTTCTTAAAATTACATAAATCCAAATTAATATATAAAATGAACTATATTAGCATAAAGTTACACCATTAAAGGCTGAAGTTACACTCGAAAATGACTAAATTAATATAAAGTTACACCTTAAAAGGCTAAAGTTACATTCGTAAAAAACTAAAGTTACATAAATTTGTGATACAGTGATAAAAACTTGTTCTAAAATTTCAGAAATTCAAATTAGCCTTAGTTAGTAGTAGGTGAGTGTATTAATGCTTCTAATCTCATCCCTCAATCTCTTGTAAAATCTAATGGCTTAGATTAGGACTTAGGAACTCACCTAAATAAAGGGACTTACCTGAACCTGACTCTATATATATATATATATATATATATATATATATATATATATATATATATAGGGTCGAGATCCTGTGCGAACTAGAGTTCAGTGCGAACTGTACGAACTAGCTAGATACACAAAGAAATACTGTCAGATACACATGTCAGTACGACTAGATACACAAATTATACATGTATCTAGCAGTGTTGATACATGTATCCAGTGACACTACTACATGTATCCACCCCAAACTGCGCCACCACTACCATCAACCACCGTACCACCACAGCCACCGGCCTTTCACCAGCATCGAGGACCACCGTAACTTCACTACCACCTAATGCTAACACCATTTCGTCACCAATGATGTGCCACGATCGACTAAAACCACATATCCCTCACCTTTGCCGCCGCCACCAAGCACCACCATACAATCCCTCACCTTTGCCGACCACCACAACACAACTAAAATCACACCACCACTAACAGTATCAACACATGGGCTAACAGTACAACATCACGAGTCCTACGCTGACACCACATCACCAGTCATAGCCGCCACCACATCAGCCCAGACTCCGTCGCTGACGCTCTTGCACCGATATCCATTAGTACATATATGCGTATTGTGATTTTTGATATTAGATCTATGAAAAACAAAGATGAATTTCGATAAACTAACTGGAATAATCTTCTTGTTAGAATAATTTTGAGTCAAATAGACTTCATTTCGATCGATTGTGGTGGTGGAGGTGTCAATAACTCACCGGCGACGATGTTAAGGGGAAGAGGAGAAAGGAAAAAAGGGCAGGCGACGATGGAGTTGATAATCGCCGGCGATTTTCATGACGGAGCTCCGGCGACGGTTAGGTTATGGCGACAGTGATGATAGGTGATGGTGGATAAGATCTACAGTAGGTATTGTTGCAGCTTTAAGGCAATGAGTTTGAAGGGAGAGGAGAGTGTCATATAAGCTATGAATTTACTTTAATCCAATGGTTGTCAATGAGTTCGTAAGTTCGCACCAAACTATTAGTTCGTATAGGATCCTAATTCTATATATATATATATATATATATATATATATATATATATGTAGAGCTTAGTTCTTTTGAGTCCTTCATATCCTTAGAGTCCTTAAGTTCTAATAAGGGCCTTTGGATGCATGAGATCAATGGCATACATTCTGCCAAGTGGTACACTTTGGGGGGTATTATTAGGCTTGAAAAAAAAAAGGAAAATGTTAGTGGGAGTAGAGAGAGTACACACACTGTACTTTTACTGTGTCCCAAACATGCAGTAGGTAGGATCCTCCTATTATCTTCCGGTCCAAAGAAGTAACTCTATAATCTTTTCTATTACTTTCATATTCAGCCATTGTTTTTGTTATTCAAACTTTTCTCTCTCTAAAAACCATTATTTCTAGACAGAAAAAGCCAGAAAACCTAAAAAAAAAAAACGTAAACCATTATTCAACAGGTTTAAGCTACCTTATTTCTACAACAGGTTTAAGCTACCTTATTTTGTTATTCAACAACATCCATCTCTCTACAAATCATGGCGAATATGGAGGTGGTCGAAGTCATTAACGGTTAATTCTTTGGTTATTCTATGTTTATGTATTTTCCTTCTTTTGTTGTTTCAGTAATGTTGGTATTTGTGTTCCCAGTTGTATGTCCCTATTTGCTATGCTGTTCCTATTTGTGTGTTTTTTTTATTACGTTTGTTGATATTTCATTATCTTGGTTGATTGTTTGATACATTGATGTATGTGTATGTGAAAATAAAACATTATTTAAGTTAGGGTAACACTATATGGGAGTTAGAGTAACACTGGTTATATGTGTTAGAGTGACACTCTGTTCTTATTTCTTTTCCTTGCTTTTGGTGTTTTAGTCAATGATATTTGGTTGATTGTTGATATTTCATTATCTTGGTTGATTGTTTGATACATTGATGTCAGTGTATGTGAAAATAAAACACTATCTAAGATAGGGTAACACTCAATTTGTGTTAGAGTAACACTGGTTATTTGTGTTAGAGTGACACTCTGTTCTTATTTCTTTTCCTTGCTTTTGGTTAATTCGTTGGTTATTCTATGCTTATGTCTTTTCCTTCTTTTGTTGTTTCAGTCATGTTGGTATTTGTGTTCCCAGTAGTATGTCCCTATTTGCTATGCTGTTCCTATTTGTGTGTGTTTTTTATTACGTTTGTTGATATTTTATTATCTTGGTTGATTGTTTGATACATTGATGTCAGGGTATGTGAATATAAAACACTATCTAAGATAGGGTAACACTTAATGTGTGTTAGAGTAACACTGGTTATTTGTGTTAGAGTGACACTCTGTTCTTATTTTTTTTCCTTTCTTTTGGTGTTAGAGTGACACTATTTAAGTTAGGGTAACACTCAATGATATTTGGTCGAAGTCATGTAACATGTTACAATTAGGAACAGTGACAATATTTAGATTATCACATGTTACAATAACATTTAATTTAAATTGCGTTAGAGTAACATATACTGAGTATTACAATAACATCTATCTTAGAGTAACACCTAATGTGTATTACAGTATCATCTTTCTCGCTTTAGAGTAACACATATTATATATTAAAATCATAATATTCTATTTTATCACAGTAACACTCTATGGCAATTAAAGTAACACTCTATGGCATTTAAAAACATTGTAGGAATGTGGATAATATCATATTGTAGTAACACTCTATGTTATTTAAAGTAACACTTTATGGCCTTTAAAGTAACACTGAATTAGAGATAATATCATATCAACTAAATTCAGCAGGTTCGTACGATAATCCAAGAACGCAAGATGACGTCGAGGAGGATTTCTGTAGGAATGTGGAAAGTGGGTTTACGCCATACGTGGAGCAGGAATTTACTGACGTTGAAGAAGCTGTAACTTTTTATAAGATATACGCACTTGCATGTGGCTTTGATGTGCGCAGGTACACAACTAAGAAATGGCGTGATGGGACAATGAAGTCAAAGTTATTAGTTTGCAACAGAGAGGGGCACTACAAATCATATCAAGGAAAGAAACCCAAATTGGATGTCCCGGAAACAAGCGAATGTGTCGTTGCGGAAATGCTGCTGAGGAAAACTAAGGTGAGAAGGGTCGGGTGCAGAGCGAGGATTAGGTTATTCATGAACAATGGAGTGTTACATATTGACAGATTCATCTCGGGGCACAATCACGAGCTAATATCAGTGAATGATAGGGAATTTCAAAAGTTGTCGAGGAAGATTACAAAGTTCCACAAGCAAATGATAATCTCCAATTCAAGGGTTTGTTTTCGTTATCTCTTTTACATCCCTATTATATTTTTTTATGGTATGTAGACTTATTGTTACCCGGAGTATCACAATCAAACTTAAAAATGATTCACAATCACCTTATTTTGGTTGCGTAGTTACACTACATGTCAGCTAGAGAATCACATACTGCAGTAACATTCGTCTTTGCTTAGGGTAACACTTAGTGTGTATTACAATAACATTTTGGCAGTCGTTGTAGTTACACATATTAGAGTACCATACATCATGCGTTGGTGTAACATTCCTTAAAGTATGGATTGTAGGTACAGTAACTATTTTTTATTCTGTGTTGCAGTAATACTTGATATGAGGCACACGTAAAATGAGCCACAATCACAATCACACTATTTGGTTTCTATAGATACACTATATCTGTTTTAAAGTATCACATGTTACAATAACGTTTAAATTGCGTTAGAGTAACATATAATGAGTTTTACAGTAACATCTAGCTTAGAGTAACACGTAATGTGTATTACAGTATCATATATCTTGCTTTAGAGTAACACATATTATGTATTAAAATCGTAATAGTCTATTATTCAATTAAAATCATAATATCCTATCTTATCACAGTTACACAATTTTCCTATCATAGATTCACAGTAGCTCAGCTACAGAACCACACTAAGTAACACATACTATGTATTAAAGTACCAGTCATCATATGTTAGTGTAACACTGTTTACATATTACAGTAACAATCATGCTGTATTAGAGTAACACATGTTACAGTATCATTTATCTAGCGTTAGAGTAACATATATTACGTATTACAGTAACACATTAAGTAACACTTACTGTATATGAAAGTAACATTCATCTAATGTTAGTGTAACACATGTTATGTATTACAGTAACAGTCATGTTGTGTTAGAGTAACACATATTACAGTGTCATTTATCTAGCGTTAGAGTAACACATATTACGTATTACAGTAACACATTAAGTAACACTTACTGTATATTAAAGTAACATTCATCTAATGTTAGTGTAACACATGTTATGTATTACAGTAACATTTGTTTTGAATTAGAGTAACACATATTACAGTACCATTAATCGTGTGTTAGAGTCACAGTTAATATGAATGACAATCACTATATTTTAAATTGGGTTGCAGTAACAGTTATTATGAATCAGAGTCACAGTGTAAGAAGAGCTGTTGTTGAAAGTGATTTATTAATTATTAATACCAAATTTATTGTTCCAGCTAAAAATTGGTGCAACGAGGACGTACAATATGTGTAAGGAGCTCGTAAATGGGTTTGAGAACATTGGGGCATCACTCAATGATTTCAAGAACTTCCACAGAGATGTTAAATGCTTCATTCATGAACGAGATGGTCAGTTGTTCGTAGATCACTTTAAGAACATGGCTGAGATGAGGAAGGGGTTCTTCTTTGACTACGACGTTGACGTTGATGGTAGCCTACGTCGGGCTTTATGGGCTGACGGGACTGCCAGAAGTAACTACTCCCTATATGGAGATGCTGTGTCTTTCGACCCAACGTACTCTACAAACAAATATTCCATGGTGTTCACGCCATTCACTGGGGTTGACAACCACAAACGCTCAGTTACCTTTTGCGGGGCACTAATTGCAAAAGAGGACGCTGAATCATTTAATTGGGTATTTAGCCGTTTCCTGATTGCCATGGGCGGTAAGGAGCCAGAATATATAATCACTGACCAGGATCCAGGAATAATTTCATCTGTTCCGCACATATTCAAGACAGCGCAACACAGGTTTTGTATGTGGCATATCATGAACAAGGTTCCTGTGAAATTCGGAGCAACCAGGGCTGACTACAGTGAGTTTTTAAGGAAGCTGAATACCATTATATGGGACGACGACCTAGAGGCAGAGGACTTCGACAACAGATGGGTTCAAATCATGGGGGAACATTCAATTGGCACAAAGGATTGGTTTGCAGACACGTATGATATAAGGAAGCAGTGGGTCATGGCGCATTGCAGGGAGATGAAGATGGGTTCCGTGATGAGGACAACACAGAGATCAGAAAGTTGTAATAGTTTTTTTAAGCGATTTGAACACAAATCTGGTACTTTAGTAGAGTTTTGGATGCGTTTTGAGAGCGCCATGGACCAACAAAGACATATGCAGAAGAAGCTGGACAATGAAAACCGTCACTCCGCCCCGTTGATTAAAACTCATGTAGGCATGGAGGAGCACGGCTCGAAGGTTTATACACAGGCAGCCTTTTTTGATTTCCAAGAAGAAGTTAATCACTCTATCAATACTTGTCGAGCGGGGGGGTACGCTTTAAAAGAGGGCCTAGAGGTGACTGTTGTGAAGGATGCAATTAGGAATGTGGATTATGAAGTAGCATATCACCCAGGTATAACTATAAGACTCAATTTTACAGTAACACTGCTCGAGACTTTGAGTTACACAAACTGGTAGTTACACAACAAAAACAGATACAATTACACAACGTATTAATTAGAGTAACATAAGATAATGAGCAGAGTTACAGTTACACAACTTATATATTACAGTTACACTATGTGTTCTATAGAGTTACATATTTTACTATGTGTTAACTGAGAATATGTGTCCTCTTATTATACCAGATACATGTGAGGCAGTATGCACCTGTAAAATGTTTGAAAGAAAAGGAATTCTATGCCGTCATATCATATGGATTTATACGGGGTATGGGCTTCAATCAATTCCGGAGAATTATATTGCCAAAAGGTGGAGCATGTGCGGGAAAAGATTGAAACTGTTTGACTCTTACGGTGAAAACCCGGAGGACGTTGATATTATTGACAAGGAACATATCCAGATGGCCAGTCTGTGGTCAGAAATTCATGAGACAGTTAGTGTATTACGGGGGCTTGGCGCAGCGGAGGTTGATAATTTATGCAGCTTGATCCGTGATTTCAAGTTGAATATATTACCGTCGTGCTCAACAACGGTGAGTAAACAACAAGAGTTTGAGAACATGCTAGGGATTAAGGCCGGCCAGGAGATTGTTGTATTACCTCCTAAAAAATCAAAAAATAAGGGGAGCGGTAAAAGAATGATATCATGTAAAGCAAAGGCCATTGTCTTGTCATGTAAACCAAAAAGACTCTGTAATAATTGTAAACAAATGTCCCACCATGATAAGAGGAACTGCCCTAACCCATTTGCGGAGGCTGCACCTGAAGACCAAGGGAAAGAAGAAGAAGAAAAAGAAGAAGAAGAAGAAGAAGAGGAAGAGGAAGAAGAAGAAGAAGAAGAAGAGGAAGAAGAAGAGGAAGAAGAAGAAGACTAGGAGCTATTATGTCGATTATTAGAGATTCAAAATTGTACTGGCAATTATTAGAGATTGAATTTATGTTTTGGCTGGATCTATTATGTCCTATGTTTTTGGTATATAGCGTCATATTATTGACGTTATGAATTAAAATTTAACAGTGACACTGGTTCTCTATTGATGTACTATGTTTTCTGTATTAAAGTTACATTATGCTTTAATCATGTGTCGCTTACTTGGTATTTGTGTTAATGTCGTTGTAGTGTCCTATTATCATATTTTGGTCGTAGGAAAATGGGATGCTCGCTATCACTAACATATGATGGGTTTTATTGATACAGTCACACTCATTATGCACAGAAATAGCACATCCTGCCTTGAACATACCTTTAATAGCTTATTTGTTTTGCTGTTGAAGTCACACTCATTCAGTACTGATGTGACACCCTCAAATTTGCGGAAAGAAAAAAATATATTTAATACATAACAAAGGGTGTCATAAATAAAAAAGGTTCATACAAAAAGGAAACTAATATTTTACATAAGAATTATACAAGACGGGAGACATATCTCCCGTATAAATACTGAAATAAAAGGAGTGTATAATAATATACAATCCTAAGAACCGAATATAGGTCCAAGGTAATACTTCG
>JAIUZE010049072.1:0-15551 GCA_022085475.1 Heliosperma pusillum
TTATTAAAAACACGATAAATGATATCGAGTAACCCTTCACCGTTTTACCTTTTCGCGTCCTTAAACGGTTTCTAAACCTTCCTAGTCTCCACCTACATACAATTAGATAATAAAAGATGAATATCATTCACCTTGAGAAAGACGGATAATTTAAAAAGCGAGAAAGACGGTAATTTTATTACCAATACGGATAGGGGAAGCTAAGAGGGGAAGAATAAGACGAACTTACGTGAATTTGAGCAAGAAATGAAGGCGTAGTGACGATTTGAAGACAGATCAAAAATGGAGGCAAGGTTTCTTTGGTTTCTTAGAGAAGAAGGAAAGTTTTTGAGTTGTGGGAAATGAATTAGGTTTAGGGTGAGGAAGGGAGTATATGAAGGAGAAAGTCAACGAAAGTCAAAGGCGGCTCAAAAGTCAAGAAACGTCAAACTCGCCTTAAGACGGGATTCTCATGGAATCTCGCGGAAATTCCAAATACGAACTCGGAAATTCTAAATTCGACTCGGAAAATTAAATTTACGATTAAAACTAAAATTCGCTGAAAAGTGTCCGTAAAATATTTTTACTAGAAAAAATAGGGTACATTTCCGGGTGTTACAAATTATCCCTGAAGATGACTTTATTTCACACGTTAAGAAGATGACGCTGTATAAAAATACGTGCATTAGTTAGTGATAAATCTGTAGCTAATCAATATAAAAGTAACAGACTCTCATGAAGTTGAAAGTACATTTCAACACTAACAATTACAATAACCCATAGTCCAGCCTCCCACACTTGATGCTCGTTCAGGTGTCGCTGACGGCTATCCTAAGATGATTCTGTAAACTGTTTTACTCAGCGGCTCTCCTGAGGCCTTGGGCGGCTCGCATGCCAGTCCGCCTTTATTATTATCTTCTTCTCCCTCTCCATCATTTCCTCATGACCAAGCTTTCAACTAAGGATTTAAGGGTCGTCTTCAATCTCGGACCAACATGGTACAATTAAC
The DNA here is from genome assembly GCA_022085475.1 of Heliosperma pusillum. Classification (NCBI taxonomy): domain Eukaryota; kingdom Viridiplantae; phylum Streptophyta; class Magnoliopsida; order Caryophyllales; family Caryophyllaceae; genus Heliosperma; species Heliosperma pusillum. Next base: position 989 of record JAIUZE010049072.1, read on the forward strand.
ACAATGTAAGCACGAAACCAATACAACAAATGAATACGCATAAAGCCTTATCAATAAAAATAATAGTACTGATCAGTTAGGGAAATAAACGAATACAAGAGTTAAATTAAAAAACGTGGTAAAGACTTATTTGACGCCACACACCCGCTCTAGATATTAGAGGGTTCTGATATACATACATTTGGAGCATTTTAAGTCACTTCAATGTAACGTTCAATAAATCTAGTCACATACATTTAGCACCATCTAACACAATTTTGGGTAAATTTTGGATTTAGTCTGTAGCCTAAAAATTGCAATTCAGAATAGGACATTGGTCTACTGAAAGTAGAATGCGGTCAACTAATCATAATAATAAGTCAAGTACATATTCAAAATAGGACAATGAACCAAATAAATGAATTCATCGTTCTAGCTATTTTGCACGTAAATTGTATCCTACAACTATAGTGGGTAACAACTATTTCATAGGTAGCACATTACCTTGTACTGATTCAATACATCCCTAATTAAATAATAAATAGTTCATAGAAAGAAATGAGAAGAGAGAAGAACTTACCCAATTATTAGGTCGTCTCTAGTGGATGGCGTCGTAGTCGCCCTGGTACAGCCGCATGCGTTGTGCCCAATTTAGCATTGTGGTTGTGGCAATATATAACATAGCTTCCATATGCGGGGGATTCGGAGAGTCTGATTGTCGTTAATGTGGGGGTTACGGTTCAAGCTGAATTTGAAGCAGGCAGAGACGCAGCGCAATGAAGTGGGAGAAAGAGATATTTCATATTTATTTAGGTTTTAATGATGGGTGATAAGCGATATTTTGTACTAATTTATCCCCCGTTTTAGCTCGATTTCTATATGATTTATGCACTTTGTTAAGTGATTAACGCGCTAATATTACTATTCTAGTTGTTTTGCGTGCTTTGTCTCGTTTTATAGGAAATGAAGCGGTTTTGCTATATTTTCTTACTTTATGGAGCAAAGGCACTAGAATACAAGTTTGCGAGGAACCGATGATAGCAATTTCACGATTTGACTACGATTCCGCTACATCCTTCCTCAAGTGGACTCTTCTTCGACTTTTGATTTTGTTTCTCAAAGGAAAACATCAACCCAAGTCAAAGGAAGACTAGCCCAAGCCCAATTACGTGATGCATTAACCAAGACCAAGGCATAGGATTCCGTGCCCAAAGAAGAAATTGGAAGAGACGAAAAAATCCATCAGGGTTACATACCCGATCGGATTTACCACATACCCGATCGGGTATGTTTGCTGATGAACGTCTCTTGGCTCTTCTTCTACCAAGCTTTAATGGGGATGTTTATTGCTTTGTCTAGGGTACGAATTTGGACGCAGATGATCAACTATGCAGCCCTATAAAAGCCAAGGATCAACACACAATCAAAAACAACAATTAGCACACAATTTAGAATAACACAACACAATAGTTTACATCTTTCTTTCATACAAGTTTTAGATTATAGATTATAGTTTATGCAATCTTAGACTACTTTTATAGAAATTTCCAAGTACTTCTCTAGTGTTTCTATAAGCATTTGTCATTACACTGGGTTGGATATTTGTTCTTTGCTTTCTTTCTTACATAATTGTACTCCAATCCCGGTAATCTTCTATCCTTTATTTACGCAATTTCCGACATCATTGTTTTCTCTTTATAGTGTTTATTTTAGTTGTATTGTTTTCATCATCATATTAAGTTCATGAATTATAACCTCATTAGTCTTGTTTTTAAATTATTGTTGGTAGGAAATCCATATAAAAGTAATCTAGTTGAAACTGAAATATCGTTTAATATGTCATATTCTATTTTGCCTAATTATATAATAATCATCATAAAATTCATCATTAGAATCGTCACTAATATAATCTTGATCGCCTTAATCATTTTAGTACTTTTATTTCGTAGTTTAATTTTGCTTATCATTTTCCTCTTAATTTATTTAATCACATAAATTAAACCTAGTATTGTAAGATTATCATTATGTAAATACAATAAATAAAATTGAAATATTGAAATGAATTGCTAGTTAAAATGAATTAAAAGAAGAATCGATACCAATAGAACCATCTAGTTTGTTTCTTCCTTTGGTCGTGTCAAATTCTATAACTTTGTTTAGTGGCCATAAGCAATTGTTTGTATTAGTCAAATTCCGTCTTAGAAACGAGAGTTGTGATGAGAATTAGGACTACCAATAGGGGTTTAGTGACCTAACCAGGCTGAGAGGACGTTAGGACCCATTAAAAAGTCGGTACGAATCCGAGAGGAATATACCGCTACAAGGCTTAGACATTCGTAGTAATTCTAATATTGGTATCAATAAAGCTTTTAAATCATTTGACATGAATTTCTAATTCTCTATATCAATTTGATTAGATAGTTTATTTTATCGTTTTAGTTAGTTTATTTTACCGTCATTTTATTACCGTTCTTATATAGTTTACTTTATTGTCATTTGCTAGTTTATTAGTTTAGTTAGGTAGCTTTTCAATATTGTTATTTTAATTATCGTTCTTAGTTAGATTTAATTATCGTCATCTTCCTTTCCGTCAATTAGATTAGATTTATCTTTATCGCAATTTCCATACTTGTCATTTAAATATCGTCAATGTATATTTGTCATTTTATTTCATGTTAGTAGTTTAGACAATCACCTCAAAAGAATCGGACTTAAATGAAAATCACCCCATAGCAATCCATAGTTAACACGTACTCCCTGAGGATCGATCCCTACTTCCCTAATTACATTCTTTATGTTGTTAGCCTAAGTGTGGGTAATTATTTTTGTATCGGGACTGCGACAGAACCCGGTCAATGGGATTAAGCGGAATGCTTTTTGGGTAGTTTGTCTTTTTATTATATTTATAGATAATCTAGCATTTACACATTTTTTGTATACTAGTTGTTGGGACGTGCGCTTTAAACGATGTCTTACTTTAACAAACTTTTGAAAAATGTTTCATGTTATTTACAGTGAAATGATGTCTTACTTCAGAGTATTGGAACCTACATTTAAACAACATTCTATTATTGTGGTGGAAAATGTAGTCATATTAGTTGGAACATTGACTGAATATATTAGCTTAAGGCACTCCAAAAGAATCAACATAACATAACCTTTGAATAAAAAAACAATTGTCAATAGAGGGGTGTCTATATTAACTGATTCATTAATAAAAAAGAAGTTCGATAGTAAAAAAATTTGTCGAGCTTTCTTATATTTTCTTTTTATTTGTCATTATAGTCACTTTTCTTCCTATTATGCCATGTTCTTCTGGGCCTTCTTTTGATGAACTGAATTTATATGAGTTAAACTGAACTTATATAAAAACAAGTATAGATTGAACTAAAATTTTCTAAGCTAAATTGGACTTATGAGAGCTAAATTGGGCTTATAGGGGCATAAATGAACTTCAATAGAGTGAATTTAATGCTAAAAAGCATGACCCCCTTTCTCCTCATACTACTCACCCTTCTCCCCTCATACTACTCACTTAGAGGTGGCAATCGGGTCAATCAGGTCGGTTACGGGTCGGGTTCAGGCAGTTCGGGTCATGTCGGGCTCGGGTTTGGTCGGGTCAAGTTTCTTATTCAGGTCGAGTCGGGTTCGGGTTGGGTCGTTTACGGGTCAGGTTAATCGGGTCAATAATTACAACAGGTCGGTTCAGTTTCGGATCGGTTGACCAATGAGTCGGGATATATCAGGTCAATATGCTTGATCAGGTCGAGACCGGTTTGGTTTTGGGTTACTGATGGGTCGAGTATTTTATATTGTCGTTTTAAATTTGAAAATTAATCGGGTCAATGGTCGGGTCGTTATGTTAAAAGATCACTTTTGAACTTATGAATTATAATATTGGATTAGAGGAACTCGATACAAAAGATATTTGTAAATTATAAGAGTATAACACTATAAAAGTTAATGATTGTATAATTTCATTGAACACTTATGTTGCTCGACCTCGGTTATAAGTATATGACATGAGTGCCTATCTAGTGTCGGATTCGCCTATTTTATGGACAAAAAATAATGTTTTTGGTCTAAATTAATCAGTTGTTTATGTAGTTCATAGTTTTGAACATTTGACATATGAAGTATGGCAAGAAACTAAATGAATTACCTATGAAATAGATTTTATTTATTATCTTGACGGTGATCCTACGTATTTAATTTTGAATAGGCTCTATTAGAATGGTGTATTTGAGGTTTGGATTTTAATATCATAATTAATAACCGTGGTCGGATTGTATGGTCATAACTCATAACTCTTTCTTCCCTTTATTGTTTTCAATGGAGCCAAAACTAAACACTCTTTTTCTCACAAAACGTTAATTTAAAATTTTCTACATATATCACTTGCAATATAATTATTAATAAGTTTAACTAGGAATATAGCGTACTAAATTTACAACTGACTATTTATTTTAAGATTACATTTTGTTTTGAAAAATAAAATGAGCGATAATTTTTTATATCAAATTTATTAACAAAAAAACAAACTATAAAGGAATTTAGATTCTTAAAAAAGATTATTTGGCTATGAGTCAGGTCGAGTTTAATCGGGTTAAAACGGGTTACATGTCGGTTCAGTTCGGTTTGGGTCAGGTCGGGTTTATGGGTGAATCGGGTTTCGGGTCGGGTCAGGTCGAGTCACAAGTCGGTTCGGGTCATATCATTTCAAGTTCTATCGGTTTATCGGTTAACCTTCGGGTCGGTTCAGGTCGGTTTCAGTTCAGCAAATTTACGGGTTCTATCAGGTCGGTTTTCGGATAAATCAGGTCGGTTTTTCGGGTCGGGTCACTTTTTGCCAGCTCTAACCCTTCTCCCCTTAAACTTCAAACTCTTTCCCCCCTTCCTCTTTCCCCCTTATCCCCCTCTTTCTCTCTCCCTTTTTCTCTCCAACGCAGTCACATCATCGACCACCTCCTCCCCCCTTATTTTCATCCTAGTGGTCCTCCTCCTTTTCTTTCTCATTTCTTCTCCCCTACCCCTTCCCTATCCTCCTCGTCCTCTTACATATCCTTCATTTCCTTTCTCTTCAACTTTCTGTCATATGACTCATCTCAGTTGTCCTTGAACTATTCATGTGACAACCCTCGCGAATGCGGAAATATAAAACATACAAGCATGTGAATTATATAGCGGAAACATGAAATTTTTAAAACTTTTATACATGCAAGAAGAAGTATACGAGGAGTGTCAAATATTACAAACCAAAGTACGAAATAAACTAGGACTAAGACCCGCGGGAGTCTATAAGTCAGGTATCATTCACCTGAACCACTATCATTGCTGCCGAACGTGCTACTTAAATGGGACCTCCGAGTCGGTATGCTAATTTCGGTTATCTTGGGATTGCCCCTTGAATGGGACCTTTGAGCCTGATACCAATGTATTAATAATATGTCGGCAGTCTGTGTTTTAATGTAATATCGTCTCTATGAGAAATATTCGAGTCATTTGTTTTGTGGTGTTGGGCGCTACCTTAGTACGGTTTAGGGATCGACGTGACGAAAGATTGGTCATAGAGCTTATGCTATACGAGTATGGACAGTGCATCCCAAAGCTGCGTGTGGAGGGATTGTTGTTAGTATAGTAGTCAACCAACTGCCATTAAGGAGCTGCGTGTTCCGAGGAGTTGTGGAGTGGGTATATGCGCATATATTGACAGGAGCTTGATAAGCTTTACTATCGTTCAGATATCTTGGCAATTATTATTATTGCACGGTTGCGATCGTGTGCAGACCCTTGACAGTTGCGATTGTCTTGGTGCCTTAAAGTGTATAGGACATGTCATTTAAATCGGACCTATGAGACCATCCATTAGCAGTCTGTTGTTCCCTACGATTCTGGTTGTTAAACCAAATCAATTTAGTTATTCGATCCTATTGAGAACTAGGGGTGAGATGTAAACCTTCTAGTATCGGTATGATTGACGGGATTAATGCTCCCATTCGTACTCAATGTGAGGTTAAAAGCCTTGAGTATGCGTTAGACATTAGTAGTCATGTCCCGTACTTAATTTTGAAAGAGATAAATGTTTTTTTTTTAAAAAATGACTACGAGTTTCACTCACATAACACCTACTTGAATTTATCATATGTTGATAGTAAAGAAGGTTTGATTTAATACGCTTGTTAAAATGTGTTGTTATGCCCTCATGTTCATTTTATCACATGCCCAATGTAAATTGTTCACATAAAGTAATGTGCTACTTCATGTACATCTCATATGGTATACGTGTCGATGTTGTAATGTGACTGGAGTTGTATGTTTGACCGCCTAATTGTATTACTAATGTTCTGCATGATTGAGGCCGTTGATAGAGGACGGTTATGGTACTCCCACTAATTGGGGCATTTTTATTTTAATAATGTTCAGGTGACATGGATCTTGAAGACTGAAATTAGGAAGAGGATTGTCGAGAGGAAAAATCATCTAATTTTCATCTTTTATAAGTTGATGTAACAAACTCTTAATGTAGTCCAACCTTGTTTTCAATGTAATTTCAGTAATCAGACTTCGTATTATGTTTTAACATCCAATTTTGTGTTATGAGGCAACTCATTCTGAGTTGACTGTTTTAAATTTTACTGATTTTCATGACTTAGTATTTATTCCGCATTTTTGTTATTTAAGTCATTGGAGAAACTGGGTTGTTACACCCTTACCTTACCTCCCCCACTTTCCCCTTATTCTCCTTTTCAACCTTCCCAAGCTCAGAGTATAAAATGCATAAAAGCCATATGAGTTTAAGGGATTACAAAACATTTATCTTAAAACGTAACGACTAATTACAAGGAACTTTAGTTGTTTCTCAATGCATGAAACCCCAAGTAAGGTATTACAATTCATGTGATCCGCAAGTTCAATCTCATTTACATTTATTTGAACATAATCCTCAAGTGATTTCTATAACACCCTCTTCTACCAAAGAGTCTTATCAAGCCCTTTCTTAGTAAAAACAGGTGCTATCATCTCGGTTGCCCGATGTAGATAATATCAAATAGATCATAATGTAACAACATTTCTTATGAATAAACTGTAAAGCGATTACATTGCCTCAACCAAATATAAAATAAGTTCTCCAAAACAATGCATTCAAACTAGACCAATCATCTATTGACTAAAGACACAGCGGAAGCTAGACTCATCATCAGCGTCATCCCCCTTCGTTCCCACACATGCTCAAGGAAATACCCGTTATAAAATTGCTCACCATTCCCCAATGGATCACAACAGTTTTGAAAACAGAAAAAGGGGTCAGTACTGTCATACATCAATAAACGCATCAATAAAATTCAACCATCACAATAAATTAGCCAATGTCCAATGATCAGTAACCAACAACAACTCGAACCACAAGTAACCGAGTTCCCACCGAAACGACCATCCTTGCCAACGTCAAACTGCAGATCTGAACGCCGTACCACCAATAGATGCTAAACCGCAGCACTGGACATCTAAAGTCTCTCTCATCGCAACGAGAGTTCCCAGAACATTAATGTTCACATCCCCCTCGTGGCAGGAGAGCCACGAGAGGCGAACTCGAGGTATGAAACCGTCTCCCGACCGAACCACCAAAATAGAACCAATAATCATCACCAATCACCATCACAACCATCATCACCATAATCACCATCAATAATCAAGGTCACAATACCATCAACAACAATAATCACCAACAACATCACCAATAACAATCATCAACTATATCACATCAATCAACATAGGAAAGTACTGAGTAGGGAAACCCTACCTCAAGGCAAATTCCGCAAACAATGACGTATACTAGAACTCCTCCTCTACGAATTCTCCTCCTAACAATATAGAATAGTCTAAATAAATAGCCATTAAATGTAACACCCCCTATTTTATAATAATGGGTATTTACTAAAGTTGTTAATTGTATAAAATTCACTTTTACTTTTATTGGTTAGAATATTTCAAATTGATAATTTATGATTTTTTAGCTTAAATTAGTTTTAAATTGAATTTGGTTTAGTTGGGTAGAAATCGTCGCATTTAAGTCCGTTATGAGTCCATAATCAAACTCTACTCAAAAATCCGAGTGGGTAAATACCCACCTTGAATATTGGGCATATTACTACTCACCTTCTCAAAACAAACCCATCACAAATCTCCACCTCCCTTCTCACATTTCAACATACCTCTTTCTCTTCCTCAACAAAAAAAACTCCATTAAACCTTCATAAACCATAAACCGTAATACGGATGCCATTTTTTCGTCTCTCAACGAAACTTCACAATTTTTACATCATTCTTCTGCTCTCATCCTCCTCTTCCTTTTCATACCATAAAACATCTTCTTACTCCAACTTTATATAAATCCATCTTTTAGATCTAAACTTAAGATAGACGTAATTTCTTCGATTCTTAACGGAATTTAATTCCGTTTAGTGTTTCGTAATCCTTTCACCGTCCTATTTCCTTCTAGATAATAAAAGATTGAATCTTTTAACTTTCTTTTAAGACCAATTTTCTAGAATTTTGGTTTGAGTTTCTTAGCATATTAATTATCGTAAAAGGTGGAATTTCGAAGAGTTGGATCAAGGGAATCCATTAGTATCTGTAACACCCCCATTTAACCAAGAGCCTTTAGCAAGACATTCCTGGTTAACTAAGGCTGTTACCATCTCAGTTTCCTGAGAAAATAATATCAAAGATAACAATAGGAGTACTTTAACTTAAATGTCTCAAACCAAACTTCGTAAATAAATACCATCTTACAATCAAATGTCAAATACCGTTTAATTGATTACTTAAGCGGAAGACTTTATTTGAACTAAATAAATAATAAATCTAATAGAGATGACTCCTCTAACTATCTCATCTATCACGTCCCACTTTTCCATCTACAGCCAGGGCACATTACGCTTATTGCAAACCTGTTCAACTCACTGCTCACCAAATGACCGAAAATTACTAAGAGGATCACCACAGAAGTTTAGAAATAAGAATAAGAAAGCACACACGGTCAATTAAAGGTTGAGTAGGGTAACCTATTATGCAATAATGTAAACATCACGACCATAATTAACAACAATCATCAATAATCAACAATATTCCATGATAACTTAGTACTATTGTCCTTAGTCACTCATATGAGGTGACGTCTCGTAGTGACTAGATTGTAAGTCAATTGATTGGCAGTTCAGCGCCATGGGGTCATGGAGATGACTGGTCGTTTACATAGGCAGACTGTATGACACTCTGTCGAGTAGTGACCTTTATAGGATCCCTTATCAAATTATTGAAGCCTGGTCGTGGCAGGGATTTCTATATTATTCCTATGAGTCGATTCTTTAGACTAGCGACCATTTACCAGAGTTGGTGTAGGTTCCGATTGACCTTGGTTTTTGTCCTAGGTCGTGCCGTGATAGGAGGCCGATGGACATCTTCTGGGTCATGGTGATCTGCATTATACAGTGTAAGTTGGGTCAACAGGAATTGTCCATCCACGTTGGGTATTAACATCTTCGGGCCACTCGAGGAGTAGTGACTGGATATGCGTGGCCACGCTCGGAAGAGATCTCTAGTAGATTTTTCGGTCAGACAGTTACTCTCCCAGATCGAGAAACCACTCTATTTATATTATTCAATCGCAAGTGCGACCTGAAAGACACCTTGCTATGAGTGGGAGGATGTGACACAAATAGACAAGAGAATCGGTAACACACAACTTGTCGAGACAAGTGGGAGATATTGTTGGAGAAGGAGTTCTCCGCAATAGTGTGGCTACATGCACAATTTGTATCGGACAAGTGGGAGATTGTTGGAGTAAGTGTCCTCCACAATAGTGCATTTATATAATAAATCTCATTATGGAATATTCATGGGATGACTAGTATATTGATACTCCATGTCAGTTGATTAACGTAAATCAATAACGATCAGCTGACTAGAGTTAGACGTTATTGTCGTATTACGATACAGTTACATATATATATTTGTATACGATACAGTTTAATTAGTCCGTTACATATATATTTGATATATGTTTGGTTACGAGAGTTATTATTGGAAATTGAGTTAAGAACTCATTCAGGTTAAGTTTATTAGTCAATTCTACGATAACTGACTAAATAAATTTTACGTCTTATTTTAATACGATTAAATAAGATTTAATTTAGTAATTAATCGTTAATTCACTAAATTAGTTAAGGTTGTGCATATATTTTGAGGTAGAGGTAATTAGTTAATTATATTTACAAGGAGTTGCAAAATAAATTAACTAGACATTGTGGGACCTATTATATATTGATATAATGGTAAAATATTACTTAAAAGTTAAGTATATATTATTTATTAATTTGAATCATATAACTGTTATATGATCAAATTAACACTTAATTATACTAGATAATTAAGCATATGATTATAAGTATTTGTAGGACAAATATAAAAAAAAATCAAAATGGACCATATTACTCTAGTGGAGGCGGGATTCCATGTAGTGTAAGCAATGATTATGACATGTTATGACATGAACATGATCATTTTATGTCCTACACTTTACCACTTTGCATGTGATTAAAAATAAGCAAAATATTGGCTCATTTTTGAGCTACATGACCGACCATATTCCCATACGGCCTATATAAGGACATATTGGTTGTTCATTTTTTTGCTCATTTTTCACTTGTTTTTGCCATTTCCTTCAACTTCTCTCTAAAACTCTCAAATGAACTAATATTCTTATATTACTAGAGTAGTAATAAATCTAATATTAGTTACTACTTGTCACTATATTTTCTAGTCTAAAATTATAGTGGTAGTTTGGGTTTAGTCTTGGGTGCATGTTGGAAGGAGACTTTCTACATTGAAAGTTCATTCAAAGGAGATCATCCTCTTGGTTTTAGCTCAAGATCAATAAGAAATGGAGTTTCTTATTGTGCATATTAATACCCAAATTTTTCAATGTAAAAAAATTTCATCATATGTTTATTTATGCCTTTATATTTGTATGCATGTTACATAGATCATTAAATACTAAATTAACAAGTTAATTAGTAACTAATTAGAGAAGTCTAATTAGGGTTTATGGACTTTCAAAACTTTCATACAACCATCATATCAATTAGTAAACTCATAACAATGTGCACACAACCTTTGTGCCAATCAATACATGTCATACAACATCTCTAACCATCATAAACAATCAACACGAACAACAACAACAACAATTATTGGCATGTCTCCCCTCGAGACCAGACTTGTCTCGGCCGAGACACCCCTGTCTCGCTCGAGATGGCCTTGTCTCGCCCGAGACGAGTCTGTTCCAGGGGTAAGTTGAGTAGGACGAAACACTACGTTTTCGCAATCCTTCAGGCACTAGCAAACACAAGATCTAAAACCTTTCCTCTACGAAACCGCTGCCTACAATCATATAATAATGAATCTAATCACTAACTAGTACAAAATATAACAAATTATCTTTCTCGATTGATTTCTTAAGGATTCAATTAATTAATTTAGGCATAAGGACATCTAAATATAATAATAATTCAAGATTACGGCACAATATAAGGGATTAGATCTTACCACCCAAGGATTAAAGGAATTGATTAGCTAATGTTCGTAGATCTCCAATTCAAAGCCTTATCTCTCTTATTAGGGTTTTAGGTTTTGAGTTATGAATAATCAGGAAAGTTTATAAGCAAGGTTAAGAGAGAGTTTAATTAGGGTTAGAGTAGTCTAGTCGAGCTAGGAGTATTATTTCCAAAAGAATAAGTATTAGCTTAAGTTGTGGAATTTAGGAAACATGTGAGCTAGCTATCGAGACTCATATCTCCCGAGACAGACCGAGATAAGTATGTCTCGACTAAGACATCCCCCATCTTGACCGAGATGGGTCTCCAATCCACTCTTAAGCTGACCAAACCAAACCTATGCACCAACACGCTATTAAACATACTACATAAATGACGGTTATTGCAGCATCATTGGCTTGCTTAATGATTGCTTAATTGGAGTGCTAATAAGGTAATGTTGACGGGTTACTCGTTATAACCTTTTTATGTGTGTTAGAGTAGTATTTATAAGAAAGACGAGTGATATATTGTCATTTCACCCTATTTTTCCGCCTTTATTCGACCTTTTTGGCTCGCCTTTGGCGCTCCCTAGGAGCTTTTCTATGTGTTTTACGTTCCTCTAGAACTTTTCTTCTTTATACTTGGTTTTGAAGGTAAACCGTCACTTGGGACGGATTCTACCTAGCTTTGATTGACCGAGAGGAAGATAGACCACTCGGAGGGCCCCACTTGGCATGCAAAGGCTGTTCTGAGTCGTGGAAAGCCAAACCGAGGAAGACCATGAAGTCACTTGGGTGAACAAAGGAGGAAAGATAGAGTCGCGAGCGTGACTTGCATCTCACGCTCGTGAGACACCTTCCTTCACCAAAGCAAGAAAACTTGAGCAAAACCCGTCACGCTCGTGAGATAACCGTCACACCCGTGACCTTCTCTCATGCTTGTGAAGATGTCTCCAAAAGTTGGCTTGATTTGGTCGCTCAACTATCGCTCGTGATGCCCGTGTCACGCTCGTGACGGTCCGTGTCACGCTCGTGACTGCTCAGCTCACGATCGTGACATCTTTAGCCCATTTTCTCTTTCAAAGCCCGTCTCTCCTCTCTTTTGGGAACCTATATACACCCCCACTCTGTAACATTTAATCTTCCATTAATTACTTTAGTTTAAGCCTTAATCTTGTTTTAATTAGTATTTTAAGCTTGGTTTACTGTTGGAACTTGGTTTGTATTCAAAGATTTGTGACTAAATCTTTGCTATTCTATCAAAGTTCTCACCTTTTTCCTAAGTTGATATAATTTCTTCTCTTAACGTTGTCTTTAATTGAGATTTCCTTTTTGTAACAACCCGAAAAGTACCCGATTTTTCTAGTAAAAATATTTACTAACACTTTTCAGTAGAACTTAAGTTTTTAAAATAGGAATTTTTGTTCCGAGTCTTATTTTGAAATTCCGCGTTCGTATTTGGAATTTCTGAGAGATTTCATGAAAAGACCGTTTTTAGTCATCTTTGACTTTTCTGACCAAAAGTCGCTTTGACTTTGTCCTTGACTTTTGAAAGTCGTCATTGACTTTTTCTTGACTTTTAAGTCGTTATAAACTTTTCTTGACTTTTAAGTCAATCTGTCGACTTTTCTCGACTTTCAGTCAACTTTGACTTCCGTTGACTTTTTCCCGACTCGCCTCATAAGTTTGAAGACCGAAATTTTATTTAAAAAAATAATATTTTTGATTTATTTTTATTTAGATTTATTAAGATTTATCATAATTTAATATAATTATTTTGAATTTATTCGGAATTTAAAGAATAACTTTTACGGTTTTTAACCGAACATCATTTAACTATTTCCCGACTCATCGTAAATCCCGTAACAGACTCGAAACTCGACTTTGGCATGAGTCACGCGCCCAGGTCATCGTTTTCCACTCACATAAGATATTTTAATTCTTTTGATTAAACTAATAATAATATCTAGATATTTATTTACTTTATCGATCAGTTAACGAAAATTACGCAAATCGTTTACAAAACTGACCCGATATCACCCATACCACACGGTTTTTCTTCCTCTCTTAGCCTTGATATTTTTTTTCTTTTCATTATAATAACATAATATCTTGATATTTAATTCAATTAACTTAATATCTAATTAATTACGGTAATATAATTATTATACCGGGTCAATTCCATAACCACAATTTCAAAACCCAACTCCCTAGTTTGCTCTATATTACACGACACTCCTCACCCCACTTTACTCACAAACAACTTTTCATTTTTCAACAAATCAAAGTAAGATCAAAATAACAACTTTTCTTTAATCGTTCTTGACGTCTTCGCGTTCTTCATCGTTCTTCATCGTTCTTGAGCAAATACTTTCATAAACCTTCCATTTCCTTAATTAAATCCGTCCAACTTAAGATTTCTAGGACCCGTCCTCTTTCGCTCCCCATCTTCAAGTACTTTTTTATTTCCATTCCGACAAAATCGTTTTCAACACTTTAATTATGGAAATTCATAGTTTTAGTTCTAATAATGTTTTCTTGTTATTTTCTTATAGGGGAAGATTTTGAAGACGAGTTTGGAGACTCGTATATTTTGGGTGAAGATTAGTAGGAGGGTTTCTTAATTATATACTTATTATTATTATTTTGGTGCTAAGTGGTTTGCTAGCTAAGGTAACGATTCCGAGTTACTCGACGGATAAATGTTACATAGCTTGGGTTTACTTTAGTTTTTGGTTCATCTTTAGTTTTTGTTCATATGATTATGGTTTTATGATTTTAGTTAGTAACATGATAAGTGGCTGATTTTATTATGTTGTAGGAATTTATGAATATGTTGGTGTTCTTGTTATATTTTTATGATTTCTTCATGATGATGATTGTTGCATGTTGGATGGTTAAATTGGATGTTAAAAAAATGGATGTTAGTAATTAAAAACATGTTAGAATTAATTGGAAATATTTTGAGTGTTGTTGTTTGGTGAACCG